>QRFJ01000378.1:399401-425636 GCA_006176705.1 Cocos nucifera
GATTCTTAGTAGAACTCTGATTGGAATCCAAAAGGGAGGTGGAGTCCTTGTCCAACAAGGACTCCTAGGCGCCTCCTACTTGGGCTCACGCCACCCTTGGCGTGCGCCCTTCTCCTTGCCAGGTTCTGGCAGGGGGACAGGCCCCCACCAGCTCTCCAATAGGTGCATGACATGTGGTCAAAAGTCAAAGGGTCAATGGTCAACGTTTGACCAGTCAAAGGTAGACTTTTGACCAAAGTCAAAGAACAAGAAATGGCAGGTGACCAAAAATGGCAGGTAATGTCTTACAAATAAGACAACCTATTCTGACTTGGACAACCTCCAGTCAGACCATATGAAGGCCTCTGATTGAGCACAAACTCCTTTGGCTCAGTCAGGACAACTTATTTATGATAGTAAAAGAAGAACGTTAGGTTCAATCGAGTGCTAGCACGATTTCCTTGAACCTAATTGAATCTCATTCAGATCAATTGAACTAGATCAGTTCAATTGATGATCACCAGATTCAAACCCTTGTTTGTGTGACCCAGTTAGGTTCAGTTCTGTATGGTAATGGGATATGTCATGATCTCTATCATCGACATCATCGAAACTCCTTTCGATGGATCAGAACTCTTCTGATTCGAACAGCTAGAATGATCGATCATCTAAATCATTCTAATTGCTCCCAAAATCCACCAGTGACACCTAGCAGTATATGGTGGCAACCCATCAGAGCTGAATGCGAACCTCTTGGTGCAGCTACCTGTGTGATTCAGTTCTTCTATCTTGAGCCCCGATCAGATTAGGGTTAAGGTGAACTCGTCAAACCCTAGTCTCTGTCATATGATGTAATCATTCGATTCGAGTCCAATGTGAAAATCTAAATAGAAACTCTTTCTATTATTTCACTCTGCCATGGCCATGGGCTTTAGGACTTGATTCTCATGATCATCATAGGGCTACTCCTCTACCACCGAGGTAGATAGATTCCATCTTGATGCAATCCAGTTCCTACAATGAACATGCTATAGCCAACATACACCTCAGGGTTCCATATGGCTAGGAGACCGAGTAATGGTGTAGTCAAACTATAACACCCTCAAGGTGAACTGCCGATGCATCTCAGGTCAAAGAACCAGACACACTACTGCAGCATCGAGTCAGTCATTGACGAGAAGGTAGACTTCCTAATGACTACTCGAGGTGGTCACGCTCAGTGCCCTCGTTCTCTAACGAGTACCTGTACTCTCGCTCCGGTGTCTCCACACCGTAGACTCAAGACTCATCTACTAAAGAGAAGCGATCGTACACCAACCTTCCGGATCAATCACCATCCTCGTGATGATCCTATGGTCGGGAGCTGTTTATGAGTTAATAATGATTATTCATGTCTTAAATTTTCAACTCTTGAAAATATGAATTATCATTACCATTAACTCAAAGGATGTATCACAGACACTAAATACACAGGTGTGATAGAAAATAACCCATTTCATTAATTATAGTCAAAATTATAATTTTGCCCCTAGAAGTGTATTACAAGTGTCAGCCAATTCTGGCTTCTAGGGCACATATATCTAACAATCTCCCACTTGTCCTAAAGCCAATTGGCTACAAGTCTAAGTCCCATCTTCTCAAGGTGGGCTTCGATCTTCTGCTGGCCCAACGGCTTTGTAAGTGGGTCTGCCACATTATCTGCGGAGTTGACTCTCTTGACCTCAACGTAACCTTTCTCAAGGTAATCGCGGATGAGATGGTATCACCGTTTGCTTGGAACTCTTCCAGCACAAACAGTCTGCCAGATGTCGACTTTCGATCATCTATATCGGACATGAAGTCCGAGTCTGTGTATCCCTGAACTTGGAGTTCTCCATTACCAAAGACCAACATCATATCCTTAGTTCTTCTCAAGTACTTAAGGATACATTTCACAGAAGTCCAGTGTTCTTCACCTGGATTTGACTGATATCTGCTTGTGACACTCACAGCATGGGCTATATCAGGTCGTGTACATAGCATGGCATACATGAGGCTCCCTATTGCAGAAGCATAAGGGATCTTGCTCATGCGTTCTATTTCCTCAGGTGTGCTGGGGCACATCTTCTTGGAAAGATGAATACCATGTCTGAAGGGTATTAATCCCCTCTTAGAGTTTTCCATACTAAACCTCTTTAGTACTTCCTCTATGTACATCTTCTGTGAAAGTCCTAGCATCCTATTCGGTCTATCCCTATAGACCTTAATTCCTAGAATAAAGGATGCTTCACCTAGGTCTTTCATGGAGAATTCCTTGGACAACCACATCTTGACTGATGTCAACATGGGAATATCATTCCCAATAAGGAGGATGTCATCCACGTACAATACGAGGAAGACAACAGCGCTCCCACTGACCCTTTTGAAAACACATGGTTCCTCTTCATTTTTGATGAAACCAAACTTTTTGATCACATCATTGAAACGAGTGTTCCAGCTCCGAGATGCTTGCTTAAGTCCATATATGGACCTTTGCAGCTTGCAAACCTTGTGATCAGTATCACTGGATGTGAAACCTAGCGGCTGTTCCATATAGATATCTTCCTCAAGATATCCATTTAGGAATGCCGTTTTCACGTCCATTTGCCATATTTCATAATCGAAATAGGCTGCAACAGCAAGCAATGTGCGGATGGATTTTAGCATAGCTACCGGGAAAAGGTATCCTGATAGTCAATGCCTTCGCGTTGACTATAACCTTTTGCCACCAGTCTAGCCTTGAATGTCTCCACATTCCCATCTGCACCAATCTTTCTCTTGAAGATCCATTTACACCCAATAGGTACTATACCTTCTGGTGGATCTACCAAGGTCCAGACTTGGTTTGAGTGCATCGAGTCAATTTCTGACTTCATTGCCTCAAGCCATTTCTCGGAGTCGATATCTGATATCGCCTCGTTGTAGGTTTTGGGATCATCACCATGAGCACCATTACCTATGAGGAACATTTCCTCTACATCCTCTGAAATAATACCTAAGTATCTTTCAGGGGGACGGGAAAACTCTTTCCGATCTACGAGGTGGAGGAGGTAGTGTTCTTATTGGCTCAACCTGATTTGGTTCCACTTGGTCCTTAGCTCTTTCTGCTTGTGAGACTTTCTCATCAAGCTTAATCTGCTTTCCAATGCCACTATCTTGAATAAACTATTTTTCAAGAAATATGGCATGTCGACTCACAATCACATTGTGGTCTTCTGGAATGTAGAAATAGTATCCTAATGACTCTTTAGGATATCCTATGAATCGAGCTCTAAAGGACCTAAACTCTAACTTGTCCGCTTGTTGTCTTTTGACATGAGCCGGACAACCCCAAATTCTGAGATGACTCAGACTTGGTTTCTTACCGTGCCATATCTCATACGGTGTGGTAGGAACGGTTTTAGAGGGAACCCTATTCAGTAAATAGATTGAAGTTAATAATGAATGTCCCCAAAGGAAATCAGGGAGGTCTGTGAAGCTCATCATGGATCGAACCATATCCAATAGAGTCCGATTTCTCCGTTCTGAAACCCCGTTGAGTTGAGGTGTTCCTGGTGGAGTCCATTGAGAGACTATGCCATTTTCCTTAAGATAGTCTAGGAATTCCCGGCTAAGGTATTCACCTCCTCGATCTGATCGAAGAACCTTAATGGGTTTTCCAGTTTGTTTTTCTACTTCATGTCTGAATTCTTTGAACTTTTCAAAGGCTTCAGACTTGTGTCTCATAAGATACACATACCCATACCTAGACAGATCATCGGTAAAGGTAATGAAGTAGACAAAATTGCCTCTAGCCGGCACATCGAAATGGGCCGCACACATCAGTATGTACTAGGGCAAGGAGATCTGTGGCCCTCTCCCCATGTCCAACAAAAGGGAGTTTAGTCATTTTGCCTTGAAGACAAGATTCACAAGTTGGATATGACTCAAAAGTCAATGGACTCAATAGCCCATTTTTCTCCAATTTGTTAATCCTATCTTCTGCTATATGACCTAATCTCAGGTGCCATAGATATCTGTCGTTTGGACTATCCCTAGGTCGTTTGGCATTCACGTTTTGCTCGATAGTTAAAATAGGTACATCAATATGCAACTGATAAAGACCATTAACAAGGAAACCATTTGCAATTTTATTTCTTTCATAAAGAATGTTACAATGGTCCTTAAAGAAGGTGATCACATAACCTTCTTGTGCTAAGCATGAAACAGAAATCAAATTCCTGCTAGCTGCAGGCACATAATAACAGTCTTTTAAAACTAAGTCTAAACCAGATGGTAATCGCAAGAGGGTATGTTCCCACGGCTACTGCAGCAACTCTTGCTCCATTACCGATGCGTAGGATCATGTCTCCATCCCTCAGCCTCCTGCTATCCTCAAGACCCTGCATAGAAGTGCACAGATGAGCACTAGAACCAGAGTCAAGCACCCAACTGGATGCAGAAGAAACCGTAAGGTTAGACTCAATAACGAGCATACCTCCAGAAGGACCTTCCTTCTTGTTCTTCAGGGTGGCCAGGTAAGTAGGGCAGTTCCGCTTCCAATGGCCGTCGCTGTTGCAATGGAAACACTTTCCTTTGCCATCGACCTTCTTTCTTCGGTTCTGCCTTCTTCTTCTTTGATCCTTCCACCTTTTGCTTTTTCACAGACTTCTTTTTCTTTCCATAAGACTTTCTTTTGGAAGAAGTCCGTTCCATAGCAAGAACTGAGCCTTTAGAACCTTTCATAGAAAGCTCAGCGGTAACCAGCATATTCATCAACTCGGCCAAGGAATTTTGAAGTTTATGCATGTGGTAATTCATGATGAATTGCCCATATGCATCAGTCAAGGATTGCAGAATAATATCGTTCTGCAGATCCAAGTCCAACTTCACACCGAGCTTCTCAAGCTCTTCCATGTCCTTGATCATTGTCAGACAGTGATCTTGGACTGACTGCCCATCACGCATCTTAGCCTTAAAAAGTCATTTTGTGACTTGATATTTGGCTGCGCGACTCTGTTCACCAAACATCTCCTGCAGGTGAGCCAACATTTGGCGAGCAGTCCCGATATCTTCATGTTGGCGCTGGAGCTCATCAGACATCGAGCCCAACATGTAGTATCTGGCCTTATTGTCTTCGTCAATCCATTTTTCCAGAGACGCTCTCTGTTCAACAGGATGGACGGGCTGGTAAGGTGGGAGGGTCCTGGTCCAAAACATGTGTTAACTTCTCTGAACCCAAAATAATTTTGTAGTTCCTGAGCCAATCTTTATAATTGGGTCCAGTCAGTCTATGTGTGTCTAGGATACGTGCCAATGGGTTGGACGCAGACATTTTCCTGTAGAGAGTCAAAGATTCTAGTTAGATACTGTAATTTTGACTTGACCAATTTGTTTAGGGATTTTATTTTTAAACAAATTAGCTCCCACTATTTTCTCGGATCCCTACACTCCCTCTGTAGAGATGCGAAAATCTCCACGATTGAATGATTTCTAGTGGGTGGTGCGGTCTCACCAACTGACTCATCACCTCACCTAACAGTTATTGGTGATGGGTTAGCCAATGAGTGAACAACTCTTGTTCAATGATTCTCTAATCATGGTGCACCCAAACTTGGTCTCTAATTCATGAATCTCACCGTATCCGAAATATTGATCCACTCCTTAGTTAAGTCAGACCCACCATTTGCATAGACTGGGTTCCTAATTGGGTCTCTCACCGTATCCGAAATATTGAGCCCAACTCATCCTCCAGCCCATAGCATCCAATGCCTAATAGACATGGTTGCATCTTCCCGGTGCAACTGAGCCACTGTATCCAGCCGAGAACAATCAACCCCGGGAAGGGCCCGCACATCTACAATGGTGGAAGACCTCAGACTTAATCTTTTCTTAGGGAGAATTGATTCAGGTCTCATTAAACTAGACTTGGCTTAGTCATAACAATTATGACTAACCTAGTGGCATGGGTTAGCTCGGATTATTGACCACCTCAGATCAGAACTGTGTCAACAGATATGGCCAGGTAAGTGAGACCGGTGGAAGGAATATGCCGTTAACTCGCACAAGAACGCATTCAGGTCGAGTAGCTTCCAATTAAAAACCAGTCGGTCGTCTGTGCCAAACTTACCTTAGACACCAAATTGTTGAGTCAGAACCAATTGGGTTAGCCTACAATCCAGACTCTAACCTCTGAGCCTAATTAGGTCTTGCTTGATCGTGACTCGATCTTGACCCAGACTTAATCCTATTAGGCTGGTCAATTTAAGCATTGTTGATCCCATCTAACCAACTCTTGATTCGGTTTGATCAACCGCTTAGACCTAATTGAGCTACCCAAGCCCGAACCCAGTATTATGAATATGTCTTAGATCTGAAATTCTCAATTTTAGACCTAATTAATATTCCATAAACTTAATTCTTAATTAAGTTGGGTTCATAAACAAAATATGCACAATAAATCCTAGGGTTTCAGGATCTAGGGTTTTGCAGAAAGTAAGTTTTGGGTTTCTGATTAAGGACGAACACGCAGCACCCCTACACATCATAAGAACACCCCATCGAATGGGAAGAGAGGGCCTTTAAACCCTTCTTCGTTCTTATGACCGGACGGCCAAGAGGAACGCCTTAATCAGGAACATTCAATACTACAAAACAATATCAGATCTATATCATATATCTCATATATAAAGTAGATCTAATCATGGCATATTTTGCATACATCTCATGTATCATAATCATGCATGTTTTCAGATCTAAATTATCTCATAATAATCTAAAAAATTAGATTTAAATTGATCTAATCAAAATAAATTCTAATCTAGACAATTATGTAGAACTATTCTACAACTAGTCTAGTCATGCATCTATCATATCTCATATGATATTTAAAATTAAATAATTTTTATTCGCTATTTTTTAGATGTTATTATAACATTTATAATATCAAAAAATAGTAAATAAAAAGATCTAAAATATGATTTAATCAGATTAAATCAAAGACATGCAAAACTATTCTATAGAACTATTCTATTCTAGAACTAGTCATGCATATCTTCATAATCTTAGATCCAAATCATTTAATTTTAATTTTTCTGATTTCAGATCTGATCACATCTCATGTGACATCTGAAATCACTTTATTTTCTAATTAAAATAAAATTAAAATCAGATCTAAACAATTTAGAACCATGGCTCTGATACCAGTTGAAGGGAAATCCTGATTTCCCGGTCCAGGTTCGTTCAGATCTGATCAGATCAAGAGATATATTTCAAAAATTTTTCTCTTGATCTCAATCAGATCTTGATATGTTTTCAGATCTGATTCTTATTATTTTAATAAATAAAATAAAATAAGATAAATTAAATCAAATTTAATTTACCTGATTTGGGTAATCCTATTACCCTGTAGATGATCCTGATTGCAGCGGAAGGTTCTGGATCTAGCCACGCAAGCGCCTGGCCTCTACCGGTATCCACTCGGGTTGGATCTGGAGATCCTCTTCTTCTCTATCACACCTCCAAAAATCAGATCTGGATCTGATCTGGAGGATCTTCAAAACTCTTTTGAAGATCTGCAGTCGTCCTTTTGCAGCAGCGCAGCCTTCTTGCTTTTGATCGCCTTTCCTTGATCTGAATCGCACCAACCTAAGTCCAAAACTCTTTTTGGACGTGGAGAGCAAGGGGAGAAGAGACTATGGCATGGAGAAGGAGGGGAGAGGCAGCCTTGGGGCGTGGGGTCTCAATTGCAATTCACTTTTAGGGTTGGGCGCAGGGTCTTATTTATAGACCTCTTGTGATCCAACTCCTCTTCCTCTCAACCAATCACAACCCTTTGTGAAATCAGATCTAAATCTGATTGGTTGGAATAGAGACCCCTGGATTCCTCCTTAGAGGGCGCCTAAGACCAGTCAAACTGGATTCTTAGTAGAACTCTGAATTGGAATCCAAAAGGGAGGTGGAGTCCTTGTCCAACAAGGACTCCTAGGCGCCTCCTACTTGGGCTCACGCCACCCTTGGCGTGCGCCCTTCTCCTTGCCAGGTTCTGGCAGGGGGACAGGCCCCCACCAGCTCTCCAATAGGTGCATGACATGTGGTCAAAAGTCAAAGGGTCAATGGTCAACGTTTGACCAGTCAAAGGTAGACTTTTGACCAAAGTCAAAGAACAAGAAATGGCAGGTGACCAAAAATGGCAGGTAATGTCTTACAAATAAGACAACCTATTCTGACTTGGACAACCTCCAGTCAGACCATATGAAGGCCTCTGATTGAGCACAAACTCCTTTGGCTCAGTCAGGACAACTTATTTATGATAGTAAAAGAAGAACGTTAGGTTCAATCGAGTGCTAGCACGATTTCCTTGAACCTAATTGAATCTCATTCAGATCAATTGAACTAGATCAGTTCAATTGATGATCACCAGATTCAAACCCTTGTTTGTGTGACCCAGTTAGGTTCAGTTCTGTATGGTAATGGGATATGTCATGATCTCTATCATAGACATCATCGAAACTCCTTTCGATGGATCAGAACTCTTCTGATTCGAACAGCTAGAATGATCGATCATCTAAATCATTCTAATTGCTCCCAAAATCCACCAGTGACACCTAGCAGTATATGGTGGCAACCCATCAGAGCTGAATGCGAACCTCTTGGTGCAGCTACCTGTGTGATTAAGTTCTTCTATCTTGAGCCCCGATCAGATTAGGGTTAAGGTGAACTCGTCAAACCCTAGTCTCTGTCATATGATGTAATCATTCGATTCGAGTCCAATGTGAAAATCTAAATAGAAACTCTTTCTATTATTTCACTCTACCATGGCCATGGGCTTTCTGGACTTGATTCTCATGATCATCATAGGGCTACTCCTCTACCACCGAGGTAGATAGATTCCATCTTGATGCAATCCAGTTCCTACAATGAACATGCTATAGCCAACATACACCTCAGGGTTCCATATGGCTAGGAGACCGAGTAATGGTGTAGTCAAACTATAACACCCTCAAGGTGAACTGCCGATGCATCTCAGGTCAAAGAACCAGACACACTACTGCAGCATCGAGTCAGTCATTGACGAGAAGGTAGACTTCCCTAATGACTACTCGAGGTGGTCACGCTCAGTGCCCTCGTTCTCTAACGAGTACCTGTACTCTCGCTCCGGTGTCTCCACACCGTAGACTCAAGACTCATCTACTAAAGAGAAGCGATCGTACACCAACCTTCCGGATCAATCACCATCCTCGTGATGATCCTATGGTCGGGAGCTGTTTATGAGTTAATAATGATTATTCATGTCTTAAATTTTCAACTCTTGAAAATATGAATTATCATTACCATTAACTCAAAGGATGTATCACAGACACTAAATACACAGGTGTGATAGAAAATAACCCATTTCATTAATTATAGTCAAAATTATAATTTTGCCCCTAGAAGTGTATTACAAGTGTCAGCCAATTCTGGCTTCTAGGGCACATATATCTAAAGGTTAAATTAATAATCCTCTTTTTGATAAATCAATAAATTATTTATGAGCACGATTCACAAATGGGCTAGGATGCATTATGAAAGGTACATAAAGAAATTTGTGGAAGCCATTTGGGTGCCAGATCTTTTTCTCACAAGCTGCTTCGACAAGATTTTTACTGGCCGGCCTTATATCGAGATTCCCTAAACTATGTTAGAAAGTGTGACCGTTGTCAGAGAAATGTTAGTATTCAGAGATAGCCGGCCTCCGAGCTTACCCCCTTGAGTGCCCCTTGGCCATTTGCGCAATGGGGAATAGATATACTCGGCCCCTTGCTGATGGCATCCGAACAATGAAAGTTCCTCTTGGTTGTAATTGACTACTTTACCAAATGGGTCGAGGCCGAACCCCTGGCTAAAATTACTGAAGCAAAAGTGCAAGGCTTCATTTGAAAGTCAATTATTTGTAGGTTCGACTTGTCTTGGACCCTCATAATAGACAATGAGTGATAGTTTACTGGAGCAAAATTCATCGAGTTTTGTGAAGACTTGAATATCTTTTATAATTTTACATCAGTGGCTCATCCACAGGCAAATAGCGAGGTCGAGGTAACCAACAAAATCCTACTACAAGAAATCAAAGTAAGACTTTAGAAGACAAAAGAAACTTGGGTAGATGAACTCTATCATGTACTCTGGGCATATCAAACTATCCAAAGATTGCCAACTGGGGAGACTCCATTTGCCTTGGCCTTTGGGATAGAAGCGGTCATCCCAATAGAATTGAAACTTTCATCAGCATGAGTCATGGCATTCTGCGAGCAGTAGAACTCACTGAAGGAGAAATCCTGATTTTTTGGGGTCAGGTTCGTTCAGATCTGATTGGATCGAGAGGCATATTTCAAAAATTACCTCTTAAATCCTAATCAGATCTGACATTTTTTAGATCTAATTTTATGATTTGATAATTAAAAAAAATAAATTAAATCAAATCTAAATTAATTTTATCTTGATATGGGTAATCTAATTACCCATTGATGATCTTGCTGATTGCCTGAGGTTCTGGATGTAGCCACGTAAGTGCCTGACCTCTATCGATATCCACTCAGACTAAATTTGGAGATCTTCTCCTTCTCCTTTTTTTTGCTAAAAATTAGATCTGGATCTGATTTGGAGGATCTTCAAAACTCCTTCTGAAGATCGCCCATCGTCTCTGCAGCAGTGCTGCCTTCTTCCTTTTTCGTCAGCCTTTTCTTGCCTGACTCACACTAATCTGAAGCCCAATTGCCTTAGGCGTGGAGAGGAGAGAGAGGATCAAAAAGGTGGTGTGGAAAAGGAAGAGGAGCAGCCTTGGGGCATGGGCTAAGAGGAACTCTTAAAAAAGTGGGTGCAGATAGGTCTTTATATAGACTCTGCTGCGCCACATAGTGCCACATCATCCCGACCAATCACATTGCTTCATGCAATCAGATCTAAATCTGATTGATGGGATGACATCACCTGATCCAATCAGATGAGAGACCCATAGATTCATCTTAAGGTGGTGCCTAAGATTGGTCAAAGTTTATAGGTGAGGGTCACCTAGTTTGAATCCAAGAAGCAACCTAGAGTCCCATCCATATGGGACTCCAGGTGTCCCTATCCATGGGCGCATGCCATCCTAGGCGTGCGCCCCCTCCTTTCCAATTTTCAGTAAAGGGACAATCCCCTATCTACTCTCCAATAAGTGCATGACACATGGGCAGATGTCCAAGGGTCAAAGATCAATGTTTGACCAAAGTCAAAGGACAAGAATTAGCAGGTGATGAAAAATGGCAGGTGCTGTCTCAAATTTATCTCATAAATTAAGACAATCCTTTTCTGACTTGGACAAGCTCCGGTCAGATTAGGTAAAGGTACCTGAGTGAGCACAAACTCATTTGGCTTAGTCGAGATAACTTTTATGATAAGAAAAAGAAGAATGTTAGGTTCAATCGTGTGCTAGCACGATTTCCTTGAACCTGATTGAATCTAATTCAAATCAATTGAATTGGCTTAGTTCAATTGATGATATCCAGATCTAAACTCTTATTTGTGTGATCTAGTTAGGTCCAGTTCTGTATGGTAATGGGATATGTCATTATCTCTATCATCGACATCATCGAAACTCCTTTTCGATGGATCAGAACTCTTCTGATTCATACAACTAGAATGATCGATCATTCATTCTAATTGCTCTCAAAATCCACCAGTGACACCTAGCAGTATATGGTGGCAACCCATCAAAACTAAAAATGCGAACCTCTCGGTGCAGCTACTTGTGTGATTAAGTTCTTCTATCTTGAGCCCCGATCAGATTAGGGTTAAGGTGAACTCGTCAAACCCTAATTTCTATCATATGATTTAATCATTCGATTCAAGTCTGATGTGAAAACCTTAATAGAAACTCTTTCTATTATTTCATACTCTACCATGACCATGGGCTTATGGACTTGATTCTCATGATCATCATAGGGCTGCACCTCATCCACCGAGGTAGATAGATTTCATCTTGGTGCAATCCAATTCCTACAATGAACATGCTATAGCCAACATATACCTCAGGATTTCGAATGGCTAGGAGACTGAGTCATGGTGTAGTCAAACTATAACACCCTCAAAGTGAACTGCCGATGCACCTCAGGTCAAAGAACCAGACACACCACTGCAGCATCGAGTCAGTCATTGACGAGAAGGTAGACTTGTTATATGACTACTCGAGGTGGTCACGCTCAGTGCCCTTGTTCGCTAACGAGTACCTATACTTTCGCTCCGATGTCTCTACACCATAGACTCCAGACTCATCTACTATAAAGAAGCGATTGCACACTAACCTTCTGGATCAATCACCATCCTCATGATGATACTATGGTCAGGAGCATTTTATGAGTTAATATTGAAAATTCTTGTCTTAAATTTTCAACTCTTGAAAATAAGAATTGTCATTACCATTAACTCAAGGGATGTATCACAGACACTAAATACACATATGTGATAGAAAATAACCCATTTTATTATTTATAGTTAAAATTATAATTTTGCCCTTAGAAGTGTATTACAAGTGTCAGCCAATTTTGGCTTCTAGGGCACATATATCTAACACTCACAGGATCTCAGGGTCAACCATAACTTACTAAAAGAAAAAATAAAAGAAACTCGCTACTACAACTCAAGTGTCAGAGGCAAAGTATTCAAAGTGGGAGACTTGGTACTTCGGTGAGTGGCTATTTCGCAACCTCAGAACAAAGGAAAGCTCGCTCCAAATTAGAAAGGCCCATATGAAGTCAAGAAGATCATCCAGCCTGAAACTTATTACTCGAAGGAGTTCAGAGGAACAACACTCCCATGATCCTAAAATTCAGAGAATTTATGGATGTATTATCAGTAATTTTACTTTAACAAAATTTTCTCTTTTCAATGTCTCTATCTTTTGGTGTAAAATTTTATATTGATAGAAAATAACTCAACTAAACTTTGTTCTTAAATGAAGATGAAGACCTCATTGTCTAAGATGGGATGAGGGGAGAGGTCCTTCTAATGGCCCTTCTATGCCCCTACCATCCTGCTTGGAACAGGAGGAGAACCTCATCCTAACTTGAGCAAGATGAAGACCCTGTTGTCTAAAATGGGATGAGGGGAGAGGCGCTTCCAACAGTCCTTCTATGCCCCTACCATCCTGTTAGGAATAGGAGGAGACCTCATCCTAACTTGAGCAAGACGAAGATCCCATTATCTAAGATAGGATGAGGGGAGAGGCCTTTCCAACAATCCTTCTATGCCCCTACCATCTTGTTAGGAATAGGAGGAGATCTCATCCTAACTTGAGCAAGGCGAAGACCCCATTATCTAAGACGGGACGAGGGGAGAGGCCCTTCTGTGCACCTACCACCATGTGAGGAATAGAAGAAGAACATCGTCCTAACATAAGTGAATACTAACCATGTTAGGAATAAGAGAAGAATCTCATCCTGACATCCAAGATGGGAGAAAGACCTCATCCTAACATGAATAAGAACCTCCAGTTGCCTAAGACAGGCGGAAGACATCGACTTGATAGAAGTAAAAACATACCTCGCCAGGGATAGGAGGAAGCAGAGTAAAGACCGACCCCATCATAAAAAAAGAGAGAGCTATCAATACATATTCGATTCACGTAGGGAAAAAATGAGGAAATATATCATTTCATTAAAGTCAAAGTCAAGTACAAAATAAAGAACTGCAAGACCAGTTACAAAAAAAGAAAGAAAAAGTCAAAGATCTAAGAGGAATTGGATTCCTCGAACTTCGAACTGCTAGCCATTACTAAGGATTCTTTCAGGCTAACGATCTATTTTATGAGCTCTGTTGGGGGATTTTTACATCAGCCGAAGACATGACAAATGGGTTGATTGAAGGTCTTCAGAAGGCTATGGGCAAGGTCCTATTTTTGGCTGAACCTAAGTTCATCAAAAGATAGAAGCCAAAATCATAATGAGGGCTGATTGAAGGTCTTTAGAATGCTGTGGTCGAGATCCTATTTTCAATTAAACTTGAGTTCATCAATTGACGGAAACGAGTCACTATGAGGGCTGATTGATGGTCTTCGGAAGGCTATGGCCGAGATCCTATTTTTGGCCGAACTTGAGTTCGTCAAGAGAGGAAAGCCAGTCACTGTGAAAGCAAATTGAAGGTCTTCGGAATGCTGAGGTCGAGGTCCTATCTCAGGCCGAACTTGGGTTCATCAAGAGATGGAAGCTAGTCACTATTAGGATTGATTGAAGGTCTTCGAAAGGCTATGATCGAGATCCTATTTTCGATCAAACTTGAGTTCATCAATAGATAGAAGCCAAAATCATGATGAGGGTTGATTGAAGGTCTTCGAAAGACTGTGGCCGAGGACCTATTTTCGATCGAACTTGAGTTGATCAAGAGATAGAAGCCAATCATAATGTAGGCTGAATTGAAGGTCTTCAAAGGGTTGAGGATGAGGTCCTGAGTCAGACCGAACTTGAGCTTATCAAGAGGCTGAAATCTCCACTCTTTGCTCTAGGTTGTCAACTCACTCTTCCCACATGCCATGAGGGGATAATTTCTAACATGATTTCAGAGAATATTCTAGTGGGCAAACAAAATATCTCTAACAACCCACTACTCTTCCATGACTAAGAACCCACAACCCATCCTAACAAACTCCGAACCTTTCTATAAAAGGAGAAAAAAGAGGGATCCTATGGTATGCAATTCTTCTCTCTCAGATGCTCATCTTCTTTCCTTTGTTGAATGAATAACCGACTTGAGCGTTGTAGGGTCCTCATCGGAGCCAACTCCAATCAGGGACTTCTCTTGGAGGTACAGTCATGCCTCCATTCCTTCGTCATTGACTTGCCACCATCGTGCAACTCCAACCAACCCAACCCCGAGGCGGATTTCTGCATCAATAGATGGCGCTAGAAGGAGGGCCTTTGAGCCTATTTATGGTAAGAAATGAGCATCCAACGAAAGGAGCTCCGTCGCATTGCTCTAATGCCGATGAGATTCGGCATCCATCTTCAACAG
This sequence comes from Cocos nucifera, assembly GCA_006176705.1. Lineage (NCBI taxonomy): Eukaryota > Viridiplantae > Streptophyta > Magnoliopsida > Arecales > Arecaceae > Cocos > Cocos nucifera. The sequence goes on from QRFJ01000378.1 coordinate 414,396, forward strand.
GTCCCATCCAGACTCAAATTGGGGGGCTCCAAATAAGAAAGAAATTTTAATTGGAGAAAGGATCCAGACAAAGAAGAAGATCATAACAAGGATGATTTGAACTAGCAAAGACGTCATAGGATCTAGACAAGAAATATGATTATGCAAATTTTTTAATCATACTACATTCTATTAGGAAATGTGTCCTAAAGCCAATCATCTAAGTAGTAGATGATTAGAATTAGTATATGAATTATCTAATAATAATAGTAATTTTGCCATTTCATCATAAAAGTTCTATCTTCCTTAAATGAACTCCTAAATTATGATGAAGTCCTTAGAACCACAATCAATCGATAAAGAAGGATTTTATCGGATGGTTCTTAAATTGTTCATGATCAAATAATAAGTTATTAACAAGGATGATAACTTATCGAGTATAAGTCGTTGTATGCCATATGCGTTGGTTGTCCTCGTAACCAAGTGGTATGGAGATACTGGTATAGCATCCATGTGAGATGTAGGAGTACATCTGTACTGAACATGACCAATATCTCGCTATGTTTCAATTTAGCAAAACCTAAGCCTGGGTAATCCTCGTGAGGTGTCACGAGATTTATAAAATTTTAAGACATAATAGAGATGACTTGTATGAGTATTTGATAGCATACTCGAAGTCATCTTAAGCATTAGTGGTCATATGGATGAACTATACGATAACCAAGGGCTAGGTTTCTAAGAATGTTGCTTTGTATACATTCGACTGATCCGCACGTCAGGAACCATTGCTAGATGGTAAGTTTGATTGGTAGAGAAATTGGTTTCTGTACTACTGACTTAGGTTCAAACCTATGGGCTCATACACATTAGAGCTTGTAATCTGATCGGATGGTTAATCGACCATTGAGAATCATTTTGATGTCAAACATTCATTGTGATTGATGTTTGACCTAATGCAAGTATTGCAGGAGGATCGATTAGCAATTGTATTGCTAATTGGCTCAATTTGATTGAGCAATCAGGATGAGATCAAGTCTAATTAAAGTAGATTTAATTAGAATTAATTTGTATTTAATTAGATTAAGTCTAATTAGTTTATTGGATAAGCCAATTGTAAGGTAAGAACAATTCCTTGTTTGACTAGGACTTGAGTGCACCCGATTGACTTAGAATTTAAATCAAATTTAAATCTTAATTTAATTTAATTTAATTAGGATCCTAGTTGGACTAGGATCATCCTTAATTGGGTTGCATTAATTTAGTTTAAATAGAATTTAAATTAAGTTTAAAATAATTTTGACCTAGTCAAATAAGAGGAGTCCCAGTTGGACTGGGACTCTCTCTCTTTCACTTATGCCTAAGAAAGCCCACATCATATTTTAATTCTAGATTTTTTTCTATGATTTCCATGCCTAAGAAATAATTTCTCATATCCTATTATCTCAGGAATTGAATTTAAATTTGATTTGGTCAAAATTAGAAGAAAGTTGGAAATTATTTCCTACTTGAAAGAGTCTTCTTTGACCCAAACTCCTCACTCCCTTGTGTGCCAACTCTACCCACGCCCCTCTATCTTATTCAGTTTTTTTTCTTTGGTTTTGTGCATAAGAATCAGTGGTTACATGAAAAAATAAGTGGGAGGGGCATCCAAGAGTTGGACGCCCCATAGAAGTCCTCCTTTGACTAGGTTTTGACCTAGTCTTGGAACAAAAGGTGGATGCCTCTTATGAGATGGTTTAAGGATGTGAAAAATATTAGAAAAATCATAAAAAATTAGAGGAGAAGGAGGAGAAGGTGTGGAAGATTTTTGGTGCCAATATTCTTGGTGAAGAGCCCTCAATTAAGACATCAAAAGTTGATGTCTTGAAGAGACTAGGTAAGAGAAGATTGTCTTCTCTTATATTTTTCTTTTATGTTTCTCTCTTCTTATTTTATTTATGATTTTTATATGATAAAAATTTGAGAGAGAGAGATAGGAAGGGCTTGAGTAAAGATGGCACCAAGATTCTTAGAGAAAAGGTCTTCATCTGGACATCAATCGTTGATGTCATGAAGGTATAAAGGTAAGAGAAAATTATCTTCTTCTTTTTTTCTTTTGAGGATCTTCTTCTTCAATATTTTATTTGATTTTTATATGATAATGATCTAAGATAGAGAGAGGAAGAGGGCATGGAATCTATGTTCCAAGGTGTTGGTGCATGGTGATCATTTTTGGACATGATCTGATCATGTCCTGATGCAAGAAGAAGAAGAGAAGAGGTCTTCTCTTAGGGTTTCCTTGAGAGCCCTTCTTCCCAATTTTATTTATGAGATTTTAATAGAAGAAATATGAGGGTGTGACATCTGGAAAATTAGAAAAAAATATAGAGGAGAAGGTCTCCTTTGAACCTAGCATAATAGATGTTTTCAGGACATCAACCATTAACGTCCTGAAGGAGAAGATTTGTCTTCTCCTAGGATTTCTTCCATATGTTTTTTTATTTTCTGATTTATGAGAGATCCAAGGGTTAAATTTCTCCCTCATTCCTCCTCATATTCTTCATCTCTTCAATTATCCAAGATATTCGAAGAACATATATTTGATTAACCATTAAGAGGGACCCGCGAGAAGCTAGCACTTCGAGCGAATCTTCATTCGACGAACCTCTGATCTATGATGCAGGTTCGTGTGGATCACCTATAGAGATCGGATACTTGTGTGGCTCTAAAGGCAACAAAGGATTTAGTCATGGAGTTCTCGATCTGTGCAAAGATAAGAGATCTGATCTCTTGGTGACCTAGATGTGATCTAGGGTTAGATCAAGGATTATTCTAGATCTAAGTATTGATGTGATTAATACCACTTATGATTAATTTAATTTTAAATTTATATTTGCATCATAACATGTTATAAATTCTTGATATAGGATTTTGTAATTTGATTATATGCATGTTGTAGATTAAATAGTTTAATCTATGTCTTCCGCTGCTTTGCATTTTGAAAAAGTTTTGAAATCTATGAATGAAATCTTGCATGTTTTCTATCAGTGGTATCAGAGCATCTAAGTTCTATTATAACATGTTTATGTATGCTTTAGATTAAATCTAAAAATTAAAGTTAATTAAAGATCGCATATTCTACCATAAGGTTGTCCTGTTGTAAGGTTAACCCCTTATAATGAAAAGGTTGTCCTAGTATGTGCTAATCAAAATCAAAATCATGAATTATTTTGATTAGATCTAAAAAAAATTATGATTTAATTTTTTGATTTAAATCAAAGATTTAATTAATATTTGATCTATTTTAGATTATTTATATTAGATCTAAATAATATTAGGATTGCACATACTGCCATAAGGTTGTCCTGCTATACGGTTTACCTCTTATAGTAGAAAGGTTATCCTAGTATGTGATGATCTGAGAAACCTAAATCTAAAATATATTAGATAAGATCTAAAATAATTTATGATTTATTTTAGATTTTAAATCTAAATTTAATTGGTTTATGATCTGATTTTGATAATTTAGATGAGATCCATGTGATATGTTTTATGTTTAGATCTAGATCCTTATGTTGCATATGTTGGATATGTAGCTTTTATTTTTTAATCTAGAATGAATATGTATGATGTATTTATTTTGTAGAATTTTAAATTATGAACTTACTTTCTACAAAACCCTAGATTTGAAACCCTAGGACATGATCTAAATAATGAAATAAATCAGATCTAAAACTATATATTGAATATGATTCAATACAATTTGAAAATGTTTCAAACAATAAAATCAGAAACTAGTTCTGAGACACCATAAATCCAAACTTTGAACTTAATTAAGAATTAAGTGATTGTTTAGGATCTAGGTTTGTGATTTGAAGATCCTAAGATAATTTCATAAAACTTGGGTTAAAGGTTAAATGGGTTTGTTTTGATTACGTCCTTAACTGGGTTAGACCTAGGGTTAGATTAAATATGGACATAGTTAAGAAATTGATCAAATCTAATTAATAGTTAATTAGTATTAGGTCATTTCTATAGATCACTTCAATAGTTATAGTTGATCAAAGTCCATATATCTAATAAATGGATGTTGATCGTGGCTCAATGGTCGAGCCCAAGTCTTTAGGCAGACTAAATCAAAACTGACAAACCAATTGGTCTCTAAGATAAGTTTGGCATCCTAGACCGATGGTTTTTAATTGCCAACCTACTTACCTGGCCATTTCTAATGGTGTCTAAGGCAAGCATTGGCAGACCCTTCCATCGATCTCACTTATCTGACCAATGTGGTTAATCAAGTTTTTGATTAGGTTGCTCATTGATTCATGCTAACCCATGTCACATAGGAAATTAGTGAGACTAATTTTATTCAGTGAGACTGATTTATGTACCCATGGATCGTAATTGATCCTAGTCCTCATCAGTGACTTGCAAAGTCAGTGGGAGGACTTGACTTGGTGAAGTCAGTGGGAGCAAATTGGTCCATATCCTTTCTATCCTTAAATCACTAATAATTTAAATCCTCTAAAATTATTAGATCCTTAAAATGATAAAGTTATGGAGATAATGGAGTCATAGCCTCCCATTAACGTGTTTGATAATGGGTCCATTAACTCAATAATCATTGGAGGCCCAAAGGCCTGGTGCTTGTTGACTAATGGAATTATCATCCATCATATGATGACTTGGATGTGTCACTCTAATGGTGGTTGGGTTGGCCAACCAAAGTTGGGCCTGATCATTCATTGGTTGGATGCGCCAAGTATGGTCATATTAATGGTTGGACCTAACTGGATCCTTTTCTGAGAAGGCCAAAGCCAACTGATCAGGGCCTAGGGCAGAATTAAAATTACTAAAAATTATTTGGAGAAACAATTGATTATGAACCCACCCTTAGATGTACATGGGTGGGCCAACCAAAGTTGGGCTCATGTGTAGTCTATGTGGATTCTAGTACCTACTAGAGAATTAAAGTAATTCCTCGAATTGGAGGTACAGGCTATCAGTTCGAATAAAATAGTGATAGAACCTTTAGACCAAAGTCCAAGTCTTTAGGCTTAAAATGATTCATATACAATAGGTCATTGTTCTCTATTAAGGCTAAATCCTAATTGCTCCTATCATTGCTAAACAATGAAGACTTATGGACCCAACTTCGATAATCAGTATCGAAAGTTGAGTATTGGTTCAGCAGTACGAATGAATTCGTATTGGAGCTTCTGAGCCCAGTCAAAATAATTAGTCCAAGGTTAATCCAAATCATACATAGTGCTTCTAATGTCAGAAATAGGGTCATAGGAAGGAGATTTATCTTGCTTTCCTTAACCACAATAGGCTGAACAAGAGAAAGGAGCAAAAGTTGCTCATTAAAGATGTTATATGATAACACCTTAAAACTTCTTTATATGTAATTCTACTACCTAGGTATTAGATACCAGTGGTCTTATACAATTCATTGCAAGAACTTAAGATAAGTGGAATGTACACATCCTAGTTAGATTATGTCATGGATGTCTATGTTTGGCATTACAGGCTTAGTCATATTGACAAGAATAGGATAAACGGGTTAGCTTGAGAGGAAAATCTTGATATCAATGATTGTGAATCATTGATAGCCTATGAATCTTGCCTTCTTGGAAAGATGATAAAGAAATCTTTTACTGAAAAAGATGAACGAGCCAATAAAGTTCTAAGTCTCATACATAGTGATGTATGTGGATCTTGAACTTAAGTGCCAAAAGAAGACATTAATATTTCATTACAGATGACCTATCTAGGCATAGGTACGTCTGGGATGAATCATTTGAAATGTTCAAATGATTTAATAATAAAAAAGAAAAATAAGTTGGATAAGGTATTAAAACTCTTCGATTAGATCGAGGAGGCAAATACTTATCCAGTGAGTTTGTGACATATCTAAGAGAGAATAGGATTCTCTCTTAGTGGATTTCTTTTTAGAACATAATGTATCTAAAAGAAGAAATTAAACTTTGTTAGACATGGTTCAATCCATAATAGGGTATACTTGTCTGCCTATTGTAGGATTATGCTCTTGTGACTATTTTTTTACTCTGAAAATTTATACCGAGTTAATCTATTACATTGACTCTATATGGGATATGGATTGGGCGTAGACCTAGACTCTCTCACTTTTGGATTTGGAGTTCATCAGCCTATGTCATATATTTGCACATAGATAAACTTGGATCTTGTTCCAATAAGTGTTTAAGGATTATTAATTCTGCTATGCTAAAGAACATAAGATGTTCATTAGCAATAGGGCATTCCTTTTAGAAAGGAGTTCCTTAGAGAAGAAATTGATGCCTATCAAGTTGAACTTATAAAAGTTTGATTGGTAGAAAAGAACCGACATTATTTGATAAACCTACAAAATCATATTTGATTAGATCAAATTTGGAGCCCATTAAAGTATCACCTTTAAGAAGATCTAATAAAGTACCATGTTAGCTGGACAGATACTTCAGTGTCTAGGTCTGAGATGGCAATCATGTTGAGCTCGATGAGAATAGTAAGGATTCGATCACCTATAAGGATACAGCGCAGTGGCCTAATTCTAAGAAGTGGCTTGGAGCCATATGATCCAAATTGAAGTCTATGAAAATCAATAGTGTATGGATACTAGTTGATCACCTGAAGGGATATAATCCATTGGGTGTGAATAGATTTTTAATAGGATCAGGTAGCCCAGATGGGAAGGTAAGGACCTATAAAGCCCGTCTGAGTATCATCTCAGAGTTCAAACATATGTTCTGAATGTATATCTTAGTTATGAACAAAGACAAACCCTACACTTATTATTGGGCAAAATGTTTTGTAGTGTTATTTCTTGTGATGTTTTTGTTAGAGAGTCAAAGATTCTAGTTAGATATATAATTTGACTTGACAATTTTGTTAGGGATTTATTTTTAAACAAATTAGCTCCCACTATTTTCTCGGATCCCTACACTCCCTCTGTAGGATGCAAAAATCTTCGTGATTGATGATTTCTAGTGGGTGGTGCGGTCTCACCAACTGACTCATCACCTCACCTAACAGTTATTGGTGATGGGTAGCCAATGAGTGAACAACTCTTGTTCAATGATTCTCTAATCATGGTGCCCCAAACTTGATCTCTAATTCATGATCTCACCAAATCCGGAATTGATTCACTCCTAGTTAAGTTAGACCACCATTTGCATAGACTGGGTTTCTAATTGGGTCTCTCACGTATCGGAATATTGAGCCCAACTCATCCTCCAGCCATAGCATCCAATGCTTAATAGACATGGCTGCGTCTTCTCGTGCAACTGAGCCACTGTATCCAGCCGAGAACAATCAACCCCGGGAAGGACCCGCACGTCTACAATGGTGGAAGACCTCGGACTTAATCTTTTCTTAGGGAGAATTGATTCAGGTCTCTTTAAACTTCACTTGTCTTAGTCATAACAATTATGACTAACCTAGTGGATGGGTCAGCTCGGATTATTGAACACCTCAAATTAGAACTGTCAACAGATATGGCCAGGGTAAGTGAGACCTGGAGAAGGAATATGCCGTTAACTCGCACAAGAACGCATTCAGGTCGAGTAGCTTCCAATTAAAACCAGTCGGTCGTATATGCCAAACATTACCTTAGACACCAAATTGTTGAGTCAGAACCAATTGGGTAGCTATGATCCAGACTCTACCTCTGAGCCTAATTAGGTCTTGCTTTGATCGTGACTCGATTTGACCCAGACTTTAATCCTATTAGGCTGGTCAATTTAAGCATTGTTGATCCCCTCTAACCAACTCTTGATTTGGTTTGATTCAACCGCTTAGACCTAATTGAGCTACCCAAGCCCGAAACCCAGTATTATGAATATGTCTTAGATCTGAAATTCTCAATTTTAGACCTAATTGATATTCCATAAACTTAAATTCTAATAGTTGGGTTCATAAACAAAATATGCACAATAAATCCTAGGGATTCAGGATCTAGGGTTTTGCAGAAAGTAAGTTTTGGATTTCTAATTAAGGACGAACACGCAGCACCCCTACACATCATAAGAACACCCCATCGAATGGGAAGAGAGAGCCTTTAAACCCTTCTTCATTCTTATGACCGGACGGCCAAGAGGAAACGCCTTAATCAGGAACATTCAATACTACAAAACAATATCAGATCTATATCATATATCTCATATATAAAGTAGATCTAATCATGGCATATTTTGCATACATCTCATGTATCATAATCATGCATATTTTCATATCTAAATTATCTCATAATAATCTGAAAAATTAGATTTAAATTGATCTAATCAAAATAAATTCTAATCTAGACAATTATGTAAACTATTCAAACTAGTCTAGACATGCATCAATCATATCTCATATGATATTCAAAAATTAAAATAATTTTATTCGCTATTTTTTAGATGTTATTATAACATTTATAATATCAAAAATAGTAAATAAAAGGATCTAAAACATGATTTAATCAGATTAAATCAAAAATATGCAAGAATATTCTATAGAACTATTCTATTCTAGAACTAGTCATGCATATCTTCTAATCTTAGATCCAAATTATTTAATTTTAATTTTTTTTGATTTTAGATCTGATCACATCTCATGTGACATCTGAAATCAATTATTTTCTAATTAAAATAAATTTAAAATTAGATCTAAATAATTTAGAACCATGGCTCTGATACCAGTTGAAGGGAAATCCTGATTTTCTGGTCTAGGTTCGTCCAGATCTGAATCAAATTTAATTTACCTGATTTGGGTAATCCTATTACCCTATAGATGATCCTGATTGCAGCGGAAGGTTCTGGATCTATCCACGCAAGCACCTGGCCTCTACCGGTATCCACTCGGATTGGATCTGGAGATCCTCTTCTTTTCTATCACGTCTCCAAAAATCAGATCTGGATCTAATCTGGAGGATCTTCAAAACTCCTTTTGAAGATCAGCAGTCGTCCTTTGCAGCAATGCAGCCTTCATCTTTTGATCGCCTTTCTTTTGATCTGGAATGCACCAACCAAAATCCAAAACTCTTTTGGACGTGGAGAGGAGGAGAAGTTTAGCCATGGAGGAAGAGGGGAGAGGCAGCCTTGGGGCGTGGGAAATCTCTATTCAATCGCATTAGAATCTGAGTTGGGCACAGGGTCTCTTTTATAGACTAAGCGTGATCCAACTCCTCTTATTCTCAACCAATCAAACCCTTTGTGAAATCAGATCTAAATCTGATTGGTTGGAATAGAGTCCCTGGATTCCTCCTTAGAGGGTGCCTAAGACCAGTCAAACTGGATTCTTAGTAGAACTCTGATTGGAATCCAAAAGGGAGGTGGAGTCCTTATTCCAACAAGGACTCCAAGGCACCTCCAACTTGGGCGCACACCTAGGTGGCGTGCGCCCTCCTCCTTGTCAGGTTCTGGCAAGGGACAGGCCCCACCATTCTCCAATAGGTGTTGACACGTGGACAAAAGTCAAAGTGTCTATGGTCAACATTTGACCAGTCAAAGGTCAACTTTTGACCAAAGTCAAAGGACCAAAAAATGGTAGGTGACCAAAAATGGCAGGTCATGTCTTATAAAATAAGACAACCTTCTCTAACTTGGACAACTCCAGTTAGACCATATGAAGCCTCTGATTGAGCACAAACTCCTTTGCTCAGTCAGGACAACTTATTTGTGGATAGTAAAAGAGAAACATCAGGTTCAATCGAGTGCTAGCACGATTTTCTTGAACTTAATTGAATCTCATTCAGATCAATTGAACTAGATTAGTTTAATTGATGATCACCAGATTCAAATCCTTATTTGTGTGACCCAGTTAGGTTCAGTTCTGTATTGGTAATGGGATATGTCAGACTCTATCCTAGACATCATCAAAACTCCTTTCGATGGATCAGAACTCTTCTGATTCGACAGCTAGAATGATCGATCATCTAACATTCTCAATGCTCCCAAAATCCACCAGTGACACCTAGCAGTATATGTGGCAACCCATCAGAAGCTGAATGCGAACCTCTTGTGCAGCTACTGTGTGATTAAGTTCTTCTATCTTGAGCCCGATCAGATTAGGGTTAAGGTAAACTCGTCAAACCTAGCTATATCATATGATATACTATTCGATTCGAGTCCAATGTGAAACCTAAATAGAAACTCTTTCTATTATTTCACTCTGCCATGGCCATGGGCTTCAGGACTTGATTCTCATGATTATCATAGGGCTACTCCTCTACCACCGAGGTAGATAGATCCCGTCTTGATGCAATCCAGTTCCTACAATGAACATGCTATAGCCAACATACACCTCAGGATTCCATATGGCTAGGAGACCGAGTAATGGTGTAGTCAAACTATAACACCCTCAAGATGAACTGCCGATGCATCTAAGATCAAAGAACCAGACACAATACTGCAGCATCGAGTCAGTCATTGACGAGAAGGTAGACTTCCTAATGACTACTCGAGGTGGTCACGCTCAGTATCCTCGTTCTCTAATGAGTACCTTTACTTTTGCTCCAGTGTCTCCACATCGTAGACTCATGACTCATCTACTAAAGTGAAGCGATCATACACCAACCTTCCGGATCAATCACCATCCTCGTGATGATCCTATGGTCGGGAGCTTTTTATGAGTTAATAATGATTATTCATGTCTTAAATTTTCAACTCTTGAAAATATGAATTATCATTACCATTAACTCAAAGGATGTATCACAGACACTAAATACACAAGTGTGATTGAAAATAATCTATTTTATTGATTATAGTCAAAATTATAATTTTGCCCCTAGAAGTGTATTACAAGTGTCAGCCAATTCTGGCTTCTAGGGCACATATATCTAACAGCCACTCCTAACCTGCTAATGAACCTTAGTAACTACACAGCTTATATAGCAGCATCATATGCCATGATGTACTCTACATTACTAACTGAATAGGCTAAAGTATCCTACTTGGAACCTTTCCAGCAAATTGCTCCTAGAATTAGGGTACGAGTCGACATTCTCTTGTTGTCATCTTGTTCTGACTAAAATTAAAACATCCATATATTTTAAGTCAGTACTTTTATATTTGAGTCACTGGACCTTAGTATTTTCCAAATACTTAGGGATTGTCTATACAATCCTCCAATGGCTCTTACTTGGATCAGACTGGTATCTGCTCACTACCTCTAGTGAGTATACCATGTCTAATCTCATACATGGATAAATAAGTTGACAGCTAAATCTTTTTTCCTTGCAATGTTAGAATGCTATTTTGGATTAAGAGAATTTCATCCTCA